>JAGFNQ010009003.1:0-12921 GCA_024364735.1 Boesenbergia rotunda | reverse complement strand
ACGACACTCCCTCTGAGCCACTCGACATCGAGGATAGATAAGGCTAGCAAACTAGCCGCTTGTGGGAAATACCATTGATTGGGTTGCTACCGGAGAAGAGGAACCGAGCCGTGGACACCGCACGGGCTAGAGCGCGATAACTACTCAATCTCGGTGGATCTTCCATTGGGAGATAGAAGGTAAGCTTTAAGTTGATTCCGGTTGTTCTTTGAAGGATTCTGATGATCCGATCGTGTACCCTTGCTTTGCATCATGGATTGTTAGGTGGATTCTGTTCTGTGCGATCGGGAGTTTTGGCTGTGGAGATCAGTTTGGGCTTAGTTAAGGGGATGCTCTTGGTTTAATTGGTAGTTTTGTTTATTGCCCTGTGATGGAAGTAGCTGTAGCGGGTTCTATTCGAGTTGTTGAGACTTCGGGTTCCAGCTAATTGAACTCCACTCTTGCACAGCTTCATCCGGTCCAGGCTGAGGAGCTATCTGGAAGTGGCAGTGTGAGCTGTGGAAGATCCATGCCGTGAGTCTTTAAGGTAATCATATCTTGTTTAGATTGGTTCTATATACTTCAAGAACTAGTGGAATTTAGTGTAGGTTGTTCAAATCTGTTCAGTTGATTGGATTTGGATCGATTTGTAAATTTAAACCTTGCTGTGTAGAGAAACTGTGATGATTTGGGTTTTGGGATGAACATTAGCTTGCTGCCCTATGTCACAGCCGTGAGTTGTTAATTTGTAATTGGAATAGGTTTGTAGGGAATTAAAATCAAACCTAATTATGCTACTTAGGATTGAGGGATTGGATCTAATTTCAATTATAAGAGGTAATCTTATTTGGGTTTGTTTAGCCTTGCCTTAGTTGTTGCCAGGTGATACCCTGCTATGATATGCTAGTGTTGTTTCATAGTTGTGCCTAACTATTGGATGTGTTGGTTGATGGCAGTTCTTCACCTTATATCTGGTTGTAGCTTAACCTAGAGGCCTTGGTGATGATACTATGCTAGAAGCCACCAACAGTGAAGGAAAATGGTTGGGATTTGATTCGATACTGGTTTGGATCAGTTTAGATAACTTGGTACTAGGATTTTACAGTGTTGGCCACATGATACCTGGGTAATGGGGGTTAAGATTGGGTTTAGTATGAAGCATAACCCTAATGATCTACGTGTGGTGAATTCGAATTGAGGGTTGGACCTAATTTAATTACGAGGAGTAACTAGAAACCGTATTATTTAATCAGACGTAATTAAATGAAAAGGGGACAACTGGGTTAAACCCTACAACGGATTAGGGATTAATTAGCTAGTTGTTATTTGTGTAATAGCTAATTAATTACATCCTTGATACAGGAGCTATCGGATTATTATTTGACGGGTGGTTCTGTCTCGATTGATACGGACTTCACTCTTGGAGGCGGGTACCCTTTGACTTATCTATTTTGATATTGTCATTTTGTTATGCCATAGAATGTTATAGATAGCAGTAAGATCCTACGCTATCCCTGGTTATTATGTTTGATCTGGATATTGTGGTTTACCCCTGTTTATTAGGTCAGTTCTGGATACTTGTTGTTTATCCTTGAGTTATTATGCTGTTAGTTCCATACAGTCTCTAGTATTGTCATCTCTACATGTATGCTTAGATATCGTAGGGTATCTCTTGCATTGGACCTTGAGGGATCTGTATTTCAGTTCAGTATACCTGGTAGGATACCTGTATTTCCCGTTATAGGATTTCAGACTGAGACTTAGCATACTGAGGACTTGGGAGGGAGGTATGTGTATCTATCATACACCATCCTTGCACTATTGCATGTCGGCGATCAGCGACTCCCTTGTGGTTGAGCCTAATCGTTTTTCGGTACATGATGGGCACACACGGCCACTCATGGGTTAGTGGATACCGTAGATGTGTGCATTTGCCCTGTATTGCTCCGTTCGGCCACTATTTGGAGGGTGAGCGCGGGCGTGGTAGCAGCCAGGGATCCCTTCTCGTACTGAGCCACGAGGAGATGAGAGCTTGACTCCCCCATTGCTTGGGGTCGGAGCGGAGTCTCCACCAGCATCCTGTCCACCCGGTCACTCAGGAGCAGTGATGGCAGGGTGTACAGTTGTCATAGCCCTACCCGTTCAGACGTCCCTATGACAGGTGTACGTTGATCTGTCTGGTGTCAGGGGTGACACATGTCATTGCACCATGTGCATATTTTGCATCGTGCATTGTTTGCTGCACTTATTTGCTGCACTTGTTTGACATCGCATATTCTGGAGACTTGTTATCTGAGACTATATGCCTATTTGTCTTCTTTTGGTATTTCTTACCCTCTGTATAGGTTGGATGGATTCAGGTATGTACCTACCCAGTATTTTCAGTTTCAGTTTTTCCCTCTTGTTGATATGAGACTGTATTAGCTGAACTCTTATTGTTGGTATAACCTTCTATGCATATCTATTGGGTATCCGCTGAGCTATGGACTCACCCCGTTGCCATATATATTTATTTCAGGTTGATGTCTGCGAGGAGATCCCGAGCCGCCAGTCCCCAGCTCCCGAGGAGCCCTTTTTGGTTTTCCTTGTTTTGTTATGGACCCTGTAGCATTCCTATGCTTCCGCTGTATGTTTTGAACATGTATGCACGTTCTGTTTGAAGGTATTGTACTTTTGAGTCCTATGTTGGACTTCGTTCGGTTTTGGCTTTGTTCCTGCCCCCTAGCAGCTCAGGTGAGTTCGGATTTGGTTTTTCGATAGTTATAATCATATAACTGTTGTTTTTGCATATATCTGAGGCCTAGGCCCTTTAAACTGCGTGGTTGTGTTATATATATATTGTATACAGGTTATATTATCTGTGTGTATGTGTAAACTGTCCGCCGGACAGGGGAGGTGCTGTCCGATTTTCTATTGGATCAGCGGCTCTTGGGTCTCGGGGCGTGACAAGATCGCTCTTTACTGGACTAACCGCCGGAAGAAGTACGAGCTAGAGCCATAATCCAGATCTAACCATGTGGGTTAAGCCTTGAATAAAGGATGTATGTGCTCCCGTGTCTTGATCAAAAGGACCAGACACCAGGAAGAGAAGTCCTAATAGGTCGGGTGGACCGACAGGTAGAAAGTCTTAGTGGGTTGTGGATCTGACATCAAACGGAAAGAGTTTCCTCTTGGGGGGAGGGGGCTTGTGGCCCTTTGTTTGAGGGGAGGGGGGGATTGTTGGGGTGCAATGTTGCAAACATAGTCTCATATCGAAAACACATGGGAAAGATCATAAACTTATAAGGAAAAAAGATATCTCCATTGGCATGAGACCTTTCGGGAGATGCCAAGAGCAAAACCATTATAAAGCTAATGCTGGTTGTTGAGGTTTAAATCTTCCTTTATGATTTTCTTTTTCCCAAGTTATTTATTTAAGGCTGTTATGACATTTCATTTGGTGGTGGTTGATGGTATTGGATAGGGTTTCTGAAAAGTTGATCTTGAATGATGGGAGTTTGCAAATGAGGGATTTTTAAGAGGACAAAGGCAACTGCTTCAAACTATCAACAAGAGGAAAGTCTCTCATATGCATGGGAAAAACCAACAATAGCAACCACAGCTGCAGAATGCTCCAGTTACATCTTGTGTTGAGCTAGGAAAATTTGGGTTTGAAGAAATATTCTTCCTCATATGATAATATATAGCTACTTCAAATCAAATAAGGTATTGTATTTTTGATGAATTTATAATCTAGTTTGGCTTTCTTGAGCCAATATAAAATTAAAGCAATTCACTACTGCATATGTATATATCAGCATATGCCCTTTGCTCATTGCATATGCATATACTATCATATCGTATTCTTCCTTTTGTATGATAGAAAATAAGGTTGATTACCCTTATTTTTGTCATGGAATTCTTTAAGATGACCAAAATTGTTGTGTATCAAGCAACTGATAGCTAAATTAAATTAGAATTGGCAAAGCAGAACTTGTCTTGTTCAAAGCACTACAATGTAGCTTATAGTTGTCAAGTCTAGTGCAAAGTGAATGAGCAACTAAATCATGTTGTTGATTGGATGATATTTTCTTTGCTGTGTTTTTTTTGCTTTTGTAAGAAGGTGGCCACGAGGATGTTAACCTTAGCTTATAGAACATTTTTGTTACATCAATAGTTTCATTTTCACCATTACTATTTTCATAACTGAAAAAAGATTATTAAGAATCACTCAATTTGATCTTCTATTCCATATCCACCTGGCAGCTGAATGAGCCTAGCACAGCAGAAGAGACGGTCGCACAAGTTGGAGAAGACGCCGAGGGCGATAGCCAGACCGACGGGAGGGATCCCTACATAGCGTTCCTGCGTAACGGGACCATGCCAAGCAGGGATCAAGAGAGTCGGCTGTTCCGCCGCAGGGCAGGTAGATTCACACTAGTCGGCAATCAACTGTATAGGAGGGCATTTGCAAGGCCTCTCCTAAAGTGCATCGGACCGAAGGAGGCCAATTACGTGATAAGGGAGGTGCACGAAGGCATTGTTGGAACGGAGAAATCGATAGAGGGCGGGGGTGAATATCGATATCAAATTTTTCGGAAAGCTAGAGAATATACGCAGCGAAAAATAACAGAACAAACGCGAACACAGGTTGGTTTTACTTGGTTCGGAGTCGCGGTCGACTCCTACTCCAAGGCCCACGGTCCTTGATCATTTACTTTGGGCAATTCTATAGTCGTAAAAAGAGTTTTACAAATTGAGTACAGAAATAGAACTGAAAATTAAACTTGCACACTTTTCGTTACCGACAACCGAGGTGGATCGAATTTCGGAGCAAAGGGTCATCGTCGGCGCTGGAATCTCGAAGTCAGAGCTTGTCGGAGCGTAGCGATTGAATGAAAGAGCTTGGAGCGTTGTGAATGATGTTCTTCGAAGCCTTGGGGGTGAACCCCCTTTTATAGCACCCATGGGGGCGCCTGTGTCGATGGGGGCGCCTACACGTGGCCTTTCCTGCGCGATCTCTTATCCGTAGGCTCGGTCAGTGCTTATCCATCTTCACTGGGGCGCCTGAGCTGATGGGGGCGCCCATATGGTCCCGGGCGCATGAGTTTAGTATGTCCAAAGGCTTCGTGGTAGTTTTGCTTCGCTTGCTTTGGTTTAGCCTTCAACTGGGGCGCTCGTATCCATACGGGCGCCTAGCCCGAGTGAGGAGCCTCAGCCTGCAACTGGGGCGCCCGTATCCATACGGGCGCCTAGCCCCAGTGAGGAGCCTCAGCCTTTGAGGCGCCTGAGCTACAGAAACATATTCCTTCGTTCCCTGCAACCAAGGTTAGTTCCAAAACACAAGAAGCAAATATGTTAGCCATTATTTACAGCCTAAGCTGTCTTGGTTTTGACTTTGGGTCTCCCAAATGGAACCCTAGGTCAAACTGACGCCTACTGTTCCCTCGTACGGGGAACGCGTCCTCACCTACTCCTCTTAGGAGAGTTTCCCTTTTTGCCAACCAACTCCTCCGGTTGGACTTTTGCCCAATCCACCTAACCAGGTCTTCGTGCCCAGTCTACGACCAGGACTTCTTGCCCAACTTCAGGTCAGGTCTTCGATGCCTAGCCCTTTGCCAGGACTTCTTGCCTAGTCCTCGACCAGGACTTCTTTGCCCAACTTCCGATCAGGTCTTCTTGCCCAGTCCTTGACCAGGACTTCTTGCCCAGCCCTTTGTCAGGACTTCTTTGCCTAGTGTACCTAGGACTTTTTCCTGCACACTTAGTAAGCTTGTTAGATCACAATAACACCTTAACTTCTGAACTCTTTGTCATTATCAAAACCCAGGTTTGACTTAGGTGCTTCCTGCACCAACAATCTCCCCCTTTTTGATTTATGACAACACGGTTCAAAAAGTTAAGAGAAAAAAAGAAAAAAAAAGCAACAAGCAACGAATTAAAAAATATTTAGTTTCCTCCCCCTGAAATAAAAATTCTCCACCTGAGTTTTTAAAAAATAAGTGGGTTTTTGTTAATCTTCTAAGTGTTTTAGATCCAGAAAGTTTTTGCACACTTGAGAAAAATTTTCACATTATACTTAGAAAATTTTCAGAAAAACTTTTTCCATGCTTAGAAAGCTTTTCCAAAAGGTTTTCAAGTTTTTCCACACTTAGAAAAATTTCCAAAAAGAATTTTTAGGTTTTCCACACTTAGAAAAATTTTCAAAAAATTTTTTTAAGTTTTCCACACTTAGAAAACTTTCCAAAAAAATTTTTTCAACATTATACTTAGAAAACTTTCATTTTTGAAATGCTTAGATTTGAAAACATTTTTAAGCATTTATTTACTTTACTTTTTGAAAAGGAGATAAAAATTTGAAAAAAAAAATAAATTTAGAAAAAAACTTCTTTTCTCTCCTTTCCTTTCTCTCCCCCTTTGCCATATATCAAAAAAAATGATTATAGCAACAAAAAAATTGAGTTCTGTATTGAACCAACTCTAATAAGCATAAACTGGACCAAACCAAATTAAACCGTTCTTGTTCGGGTCCTGTCTAACCCAGTTAGCTACTTACTGACTGTCATAAATAGTAGCTTTCACTAGGGTTAATCAAGTTAAGTGATCTGATCAAGTTAGATTTTCTAAGCTTGACACTTAACCTGATTGCTGTTCATTTGGTATTTATTGCCCCAATTACTGCAGATGCATTGATTTAAAGCATCTTGAATCAAGGCATAGACCTAAGCATCTCAACCCAGTCTAGGTTATCAATCAAAAGTACCCTAAGGTGCTTGTGAGATGCTGGCTTCTAGATCTATAGGTGCATGCAGTTCTAGGGTTAGGGCATAAGCTAAGTCCATTTGCGAAAAAGTCCTAGTTTTGAAGGGGATAAGTTTTTGAGAAAAACTAAGTCAAAAAATCATTTTAAATTTTAAGACAAAAAAATAATTTTTCACAAAACATTAATTAATAGATAAGAAAGTAAACAAAAAATTATAGCGCAGTCCTATTCTACTAAGCATAACCCTAACTGCCTTCTTAGTGAGCTAAACTCAGACTCAGGTAAGGGTTTGGTAATGATATCAGCTAAGTTTGACTTTGAGTCCACATGCTTAAGGAATATTTCACCCCTGGCTACATGATCCCTTACAAAGTGATATTTAACTTCTATGTGCTTTGTTCTTGAGTGTTGAATTGAGTTTTTGGTTAAATTGATTGAGCTTATGTTATCAATGTAGCCTTGGGTTCGGGTGTACTCAAGCTGGAAGTCCTTAAGAGTGTGCATCATCCATAAGAGTTGTGTCACACCTCTCCTAAAGCAACATATTCTGCTTCGGTTGTAGATAGGGCTACGTAGTGTTGCTTTCTACTGCACAAACTGACTAGACTATTTCCTAAAAATTGGCAGCTTCCACTTATACATTTTCTATCTAGTTTGCATCCAATATAGTCAGAGTCAGAGTATCCTGATAGTTCAAAGGTTGAGGTCCTAGGATACCAAATCCCTACATTTAGGGTGCCCTTAATGTATCTAAGTACTCTTTTTAGGGTTTCTCTCAAATTGGGCTAATTCCTCTTGCATAGCTATGATCCAATCAGGATCAGGTAAGGCTTCCTCTATAGTCTTAGGTTCAATTTTTGAAATTAGTGCGATCTGACTAAGATTTCTATAGGAAGACCTAGTCTGACTCCTAAGGTTGGATCACCCACAATTTGATCAGAAGGGTGACTGAGTCTGGGTTTTTTGGTTCTTCTAGAACTTGGTTCAGCCTCAGGTCCGGCTGGACAGTTTGTTTCAGTATTTCGTTCAACTACTTGGGTTGGTTCAATTATTGGTTCAGTTGATGCAGTAGTTGGCTCAAGAGTTAGTTCATTTAGAGGTTCAATTAGTGGTTCAGTTGATGGTTCATTTGTTTGTTCATTTTCTTCCTGATCAGTATTTGATTGGTTCAGGTTTTGGTTATCAGATTTTGGATTAGTCTCCTCATCCAAGATTAAGTTAGTTGTTTCTTCAATTTTATTAGTTTGTTTATTGTAAACCCTATAGGCTCTACTAGTTGTTGAGTATCCTAAGAAGACTCCTGGGGTTGACTTAGACTGAAATTTACCTAGATAGTCCTTGGTGTTCAAGATGTGGACTTTGCACCCAAAGACCCTTAGGTAATGCAGGTTGGGCAGTCTATGGTAATATAGTTCATAAGGATTCTTATTGTGTCTTTTGTTAATTAGGACCCTATTTTGGATATAGCAAGCCGTACTAATTGCTTCCGCCCACAACTGGTTAGCTAGGTTGAATTCATTGAGCATGATTCTAGCGGGTTCCTGAAGGGTTCTGTTCTTTCTTTCTACTATCCTATTTTGCTGGGGGTTCTAGGACAGGAAAACTCGTGAATATATCCATTTATTCTACAGAATTCCTCAAACCTTTGATTCTCAAACTCTCCCCCGTGATCACTTTTATGTCTTTTGATTTTGGTATCATTTTGATTTTCAATTATCATGCATAAGTCAATAAACCAGTTTAGGATTTCATCCTTAGTTTTTAGGAACCTAACCCAGGTAAACCTAGAATAATCATCGATAATGACTAAGCAGTATCGGTTTCCGCTTAGTGACTTGGCTCCATGTGAATCAAATAGGTCAAGGTGCAGGAGCTCAAGTGTAGTTTGAGTTAAGTCAGATTGAATTTGCTTGTGATTAGACCTGGTTTGTTTACCTTGGTTACTTGAGTTACATATCGTGTTTTCATAGTTCTTAATTTTTGGTACTCCTTTAATTAGACCAAGCTGGGTGATTTTGGAAATTAGTCTAACATTAGTGTGACCTAATCTCCTATGCCAAAGGTTGGATTCTTCTAGTTGAGTTAAGAGGCATTTTGGTACTACAGGTAGACTGATAGTATAAACATTATTTTTCCTAGTACCCTTAAGCATGACTTCTGAGTCTTGAAGATTTCTAATTAGGCAGTCAGAGTTGGTAAATGTAACTACATAGTCATATCACATAATTGACTTATACTAAGCAAATTAAATTTGAAATTCTCAACCAAGAGTACCTTTTTAATTACGAAGTCGGATTTGAGTTCAATGTTACCTGACCCAATGACTTTGAGTGTAGCATTGTTGCCAAATGCTACTAAGCCTAGGTTCTTGAACTTCAGTTTAGTGAATTTTAATTTGTCTCCAGTCATGTGTCTAGAGCATCCACTATCCAACATCCATTGGTCCAAATCTTTATGTTCCTACACATGAAGTATTTATTGATTTGGATCCAATTAGAATTAAGGATAGCTTAAATTGATTTTCACAACCTAGTCTGTCTCACCCAATCTAGTGTTATCAATCACATTATTCTTATGGGTTTTGTGAGACAGGTTTTAACAGAAATGAATATTTTAATTTTGAAAGCATGGTTAACTTTAAAAGATTAAATAAATTAAGGTTAAGTTCATTTTGAAAAATTATGTTGAATCTAAGATTAATTGAAATTTATGTTAGATTCAGATCTGATAATAGTAAAGTGAATTTGATTTTCAAAAATTGGCTTCCAGGTCTTGGCGAGGTATTAGGCCTTCTTTAGCCGTAGCCTTATTGGATCATCAACCCTTTCCTTGACAAAGCCTTTTATTGAAAAATTCATCATCAAGTTAGTCCTTGAATGATTTTGGTCTAACTAGTTTGGGTCTTGGATCGGTAGCTTCGGCTAGTTCCACCAGAATGGCTTCCCTAACGTACTATCATCTCACCTCCACCCAATATTATGTTGTTCAAATTTTAATTAAGTCATTTAGTCCTTAGTCTTAACCAGTCCTAGGTCTAAGCATAATTAATTACTGAAGGAAATAAACAAGCAAGCATGCAATAAGATTAAAGAAGTAAGCAAAAAAAAACTTATCTAATTATGAAAATTATTTTTAAATTGGCTCCCCCTGGACTATAGCCTCGATAATGATTAGGCAAGATGTGAATCTTATCCTTGGGGATCCAATACTGGTTTGGTCCAGCTTGGTTGTTCAAGCAAAGCTTGGGAACCCATGCTTGAACTTTGACTCTAGGTTGGTTTAATACAGCATAATAAGACCGTTGTCTAGACTTGGTTCGATACCCTAATCCAGATCGGTTAAGAACGGACTTCTGTTTTCCAAGGATCATATCCAAACCCTTGGAACCCAAAGTGAATCGTTCTAAAGCCACTCTGAGCTCCTTGACTTGAGTTTTCAAGGAGGAATTTTCTTTCTCAAGCTTTTCAACTTGAGTAGAGTTTCCTTCTTGAACCTTCTCGGTCAAGGATCTCGAGTCGGCTTCCTCTTTCATGAGTTTTACTTCCTGTCAGAGGGACTCGACCCAGATTTTGGCTTTCGCCAAGTTGCGAGTTAAATAAGCAATTAATTTAGATAATTCAATTTCAAAATAACCTCTTACCATTATTTGGCCGTTTTTCGAGATTGTGAACCTTCCGTCGTCTGGCTTCGATTCCGATCCGGTGTCGATGTCTTCCGAAGCGGTTAAAGCTAGAAGATTTGATTGCAGGGCCTCTTCTTCTTCTTCTTCGGAGGAAGATTCATCCCAGGTGGCTTGGAGAGCCTTCTTCCTTCGAGTCTTCTTGGCTTCCTTCAGATTTGGGCATTCTGATTTGTAATGTCCCTTCTTATTGCATTCGTAGCAGGTGACATTGGTTTTGCTTTTTGAAGTTGAAGGTTCAGCTGGACCTTCCTTCCTTCGGCTTGCTTTCTTTCTATTTGTCTGGTGCTTCAGCTCCTTGTAGTAGTCCCGAGCTAGCCGAACCAACTTGGGTCGATCCCCTTCATTGTCTTCTGAGTCTGAGTCCGAGTTAGACTCGTGTGATGGTTGAGGCTTCTTCTTGGCGACTTTTCCTTGGGTTTTACCTGCAATAAAGGCAATACTTTTCTCGACCATTGTGGAGTTAGTCTGTTCATGCAATTCTAATTCTGAAAAAAGTTCATCTAATTTAATTTTTAAAAGGTCCCTGAAAACCTTGTAAGCATCTACCATAGATGCCCACAGTGTGTTCCTAGGGAATGCGTTTAGGGTGTACCTGATTAGATCATGGTTCTCTACCTTGTGACCTATTGTGTGCAGCCCATTCATCAGCTCTTGGATTCTGGCATGGAGCTGTGCTGCTGATTCACCTTCATTCATCTTGATCGTGTAGAGTCTGTTCAGCAACAGATCCCTTTTGCTGATTCTGGTGTCGGAGGTACCTTCGTGCAGCTCAATCAGCTTGTTCCAAAGTTCTTTGGCACTGTTGAAGGGACCCACCCGATTCAGCTCTTCCTTGGTCAATCCGCATTGCAACGTCTGGGTTGCTTTTGCATCTGCCTCGATCTTCTTTTTCAATGAGGCGTCCCATTCAGAGTAGTGTTGTGTCACTCCTTCTGCGTTCTTGGGAATCTCCAAGCCAGATTGGATAATTATCCACATGTCCACCTGAGTTTTCAGGTGGACATCCATCCTGCTTTTCCAGTAGGAGAAGTCTTCTCCACTGAAAAACGGTGGTATGGCTGTGTTGAATCCCTCTTGCATGGCCATTAATATTTTCTAATAAAGAAAAACAAAGAAAACTCGTTCCAAGACTTAGTCTTGGATTAGTAGTGCGGGAGAAAAATTAATAGAAATGAAAACGATCGAGTGGTGTTGCACCAACCTCGCTTAATGAGAAAAATTCAAAAAAAAATAATTTCGTAAATCTGAAAAGAAACTCTCAAATTGGTGGTTGCACCAAATTTGAGCCACCCGCTCTGATACCACTTGTTGGATCGGAGAAATCGATAGAGGGGGGGTGAATATCGATATCAAATTTTTCGGAAAGCTAGAGAATATACGCAGTGGAAAATAACAGAACAAACGCGAACACAGGTTGGTTTTACTTGATTCGGAGTCGTAGTCGGCTCCTACTCCAAGGCCCACGGTCCTTGACCATTTACTTTGGGCAATTCTATAGTCGTAAAAAGAGTTTTACAAATTGAGTACAGAAATAGAACTGAAAATTAAACTTGCAACACTTTTCGTTACCAACAACCGAGGTGGATCGAATTTCAGAGTAGAGGGTCGTCGTCGGCACTAGAATCTCGAAGTCGGAGCTTGTCGGAGTGTAGCGCTTGAACGAAAGTGCTTGGAGCGTTGTGAATAATGTTCTTCGAAGCATTGGGGTTGAACCCCCTTTTATAGCACCCATGGGGCGCCTGTGTCGATGGGGGTGCCTACACGTGGTCTTCCCTACGCGATCTCTTATCCGCAGGCTCGGTAAGCACTTATCCATCTTCCATGGGGCGCCTGAGCTGATGGGGCGCCCATATGGTCCCGGGCGCCTGAGCTGAGTATGTACAGAGACTTCATGGCAGTTTTGCTTCGCATGCTTTGGTTTAGCCTTCAACTAGGGCACCCGTATCCATACGGGCGCCTAGCCCGAGTGAGGAGCCTCAGCCTTCAACTAGGGCGCCTGTATCCATACGGGCACCTAGCCCAGTGAGGAGCCTCAGCCTTTGAGGCGCCTGAGCTGCAGAAACACATTCCTTCGTTTCCTGCAACCAAGGTTAGTTCTAAAACACAAGAAGCAAATATATTAGCGATTATTTACAGCCTAAGCTGTCTTGGTTCTGACTTTGGGTCTCTCAAATGGAACCCTAGGTCGAACCGACGCTTACTGTTCCCTCGTACGGGGAACACGTCGTCACCTACTCCTCTCAGGAGAGTTTAACTTTTTGCCAACCGGCTCCTCCGGTTGGACTTTTACCCAATCCACCTGACCAGGTCTTCGTGCCCAGTCCGCGACCAGGACTTCTTGCCCAACTTTCGGTCAGGTCTTCGGTTCGCAGCCCTTTGCCAGGACTTCTTTGCCCAACTTCCGGTCAGGTCTTCTTGCCCAGTCCTTGACCAGGACTTCTTGCCCAGCCCTTTGCCAGGACTTCTTTACCTAGTGTACCTAGGACTTTTCATGCACACTTAGTAAGCTTGTTAGATC